>OX243972.1:9469262-9470539 GCA_945859745.1 Synanthedon formicaeformis
GTTAGGTTAGGTTAGGTTAGGTTAGGTTAGGTTAGGTTAGGTTAGGTTAGGTTAGGTTAGGTTAGGTTAGGTTAGGTTAGGTTAGGTTAGGTTAGGTTAGGTTAGGTTAGGTTAGGTTAGGTTAGGTTAGGTTAGGTTAGGTTAGGTTAGGTTAGGTTAGGTTAGGTTAGGTTAGGTTAGGTTAGGTTAGGTTAGGTTAGGTTAGGTTAGGTTAGGTTAGGTTAGGTTAGGTTAGGTTAGGTTAGGTTAGGTTAGGTTAGGTTAGGTTAGGTTAGGTTAGGTATAGGTTAGGTTAGGTTAGGTTAGGTTAGGTTAGGTTAGGTTAGGTTAGGTTAGGTTAGGTTAGGTTAGGTTAGGTTAGGTTAGGTTAGGTTAGGTTAGGTTAGGTTAGGTTAGGTTAGGTTAGGTTAGGTTAGGTTAGGTTAGGTTAGGTTAGGTTAGGTTAGGTTAGGTTAGGTTAGGTTAGGTTAGGTTAGGTTAGGTTAGGTTAGGTTAGGTTAGGTTAGGTTAGGTTAGGTTAGGTTAGGTTAGGTTAGGTTAGGTTAGGTTAGGTTAGGTTAGGTTAGGTTAGGTTAGGTTAGGTTAGGTTAGGTTAGGTTAGGTTAGGTTAGGTTAGGTTAGGTTAGGTTAGGTTAGGTTAGGTTAGGTTAGGTTAGGTTAGGTTAGGTTAGGTTAGGTTAGGTTAGGTTAGGTTAGGTTAGGTTAGGTTAGGTTAGGTTAGGTTAGGTTAGGTTAGGTTAGGTTAGGTTAGGTTAGGTTAGGTTAGGTTAGGTTAGGTTAGGTTAGGTTAGGTTAGGTTAGGTTAGGTTAGGTTAGGTTAGGTTAGGTTAGGTTAGGTTAGGTTAGGTTAGGTTAGGTTAGGTTAGGTTAGGTTAGGTTAGGTTAGGTTAGGTTAGGTTAGGTTAGGTTAGGTTAGGTTAGGTTAGGTTAGGTTAGGTTAGGTTAGGTTAGGTTAGGTTAGGTTAGGTTAGGTTAGGTTAGGTTAGGTTAGGTTAGGTTAGGTTAGGTTAGGTTAGGTTAGGTTAGGTTAGGTTAGGTTAGGTTAGGTTAGGTTAGGTTAGGTTAGGTTAGGTTAGGTTAGGTTAGGTTAGGTTAGGTTAGGTTAGGTTAGGTTAGGTTAGGTTAGGTTAGGTTAGGTTAGGTTAGGTTAGGTTAGGTTAGGTTAGGTTAGGTTAGGTTAGGTTAGGTTAGGTTAGGTTAGGTTAGGTTAGGTTAGGTTAGGTTAGGTTAGGTTAGGTTAGGTTAGGTTAGGTTAGGTTAGGTTAGGTTAGGTTAGG
>OX243973.1:0-15000 GCA_945859745.1 Synanthedon formicaeformis
CCTAACCTAACCTAACCTAACCTAACCTAACCTAACCTAACCTAACCTAACCTAACCTAACCTAACCTAACCTAACCTAACCTAACCTAACCTAACCTAACCTAACCTAACCTAACCTAACCTAACCTAACCTAACCTAACCTAACCTAACCTAACCTAACCTAACCTAACCTAACCTAACCTAACCTAACCTAACCTAACCTAACCTAACCTAACCTAACCTAACCTAACCTAACCTAACCTAACCTAACCTAACCTAACCTAACCTAACCTAACCTAACCTAACCTAACCTAACCTAACCTAACCTAACCTAACCTAACCTAACCTAACCTAACCTAACCTAACCTAACCTAACCTAACCTAACCTAACCTAACCTAACCTAACCTAACCTAACCTAACCTAACCTAACCTAACCTAACCTAACCTAACCTAACCTAACCTAACCTAACCTAACCTAACCGAACCTAACCTAACCTAACCTAACCTAACCTAACCTAACCTAACCTAACCTAACCTAACCTAACCTAACCTAACCTAACCTAACCTAACCTAACCTAACCTAACCTAACCTAACCTAACCTAACCTAACCTAACCTAACCTAACCTAACCTAACCTAACCTAACCTAACCTAACCTAACCTAACCTAACCTAACCTAACCTAACCTAACCTAACCTAACCTAACCTAACCTAACCTAACCTAACCTAACCTAACCTAACCTAACCTAACCTAACCTAACCTAACCTAACCTAACCTAACCTAACCTAACCTAACCTAACCTAACCTAACCTAACCTAACCTAACCTAACCTAACCTAACCTAACCTAACCTAACCTAACCTAACCTAACCTAACCTAACCTAACCTAACCTAACCTAACCTAACCTAACCTAACCTAACCTAACCTAACCTAACCTAACCTAACCTAACCTAACCTAACCTAACCTAACCTAACCTAACCTAACCTAACCTAACCTAACCTAACCTAACCTAACCTAACCTAACCTAACCTAACCTAACCTAACCTAACCTAACCTAACCTAACCTAACCTAACCTAACCTAACCTAACCTAACCTAACCTAACCTAACCTAACCTAACCTAACCTAACCTAACCTAACCTAACCTAACCTAACCTAACCTAACCTAACCTAACCTAACCTAACCTAACCTAACCTAACCTAACCTAACCTAACCTAACCTAACCTAACCTAACCTAACCTAACCTAACCTAACCTAACCTAACCTAACCTAACCTAACCTAACCTAACCTAACCTAACCTAACCTAACCTAACCTAACCTAACCTAACCTAACCTAACCTAACCTAACCTAACCTAACCTAACCTAACCTAACCTAACCTAACCTAACCTAACCTAACCTAACCTAACCTAACCTAACCTAACCTAACCTAACCTAACCTAACCTAACCTAACCTAACCTAACCTAACCTAACCTAACCTAACCTAACCTAACCTAACCTAACCTAACCTAACCTAACCTAACCTAACCTAACCTAACCTAACCTAACCTAACCTAACCTAACCTAACCTAACCTAACCTAACCTAACCTAACCTAACCTAACCTAACCTAACCTAACCTAACCTAACCTAACCTAACCTAACCTAACCTAACCTAACCTAACCTAACCTAACCTAACCTAACCTAACCTAACCTAACCTAACCTAACCTAACCTAACCTAACCTAACCTAACCTAACCTAACCTAACCTAACCTAACCTAACCTAACCTAACCTAACCTAACCTAACCTAACCTAACCTAACCTAACCTAACCTAACCTAACCTAACCTAACCTAACCTAACCTAACCTAACCTAACCTAACCTAACCTAACCTAACCTAACCTAACCTAACCTAACCTAACCTAACCTAACCTAACCTAACCTAACCTAACCTAACCTAACCTAACCTAACCTAACCTAACCTAACCTAACCTAACCTAACCTAACCTAACCTAACCTAACCTAACCTAACCTAACCTAACCTAACCTAACCTAACCTAACCTAACCTAACCTAACCTAACCTAACCTAACCTAACCTAACCTAACCTAACCTAACCTAACCTAACCTAACCTAACCTAACCTAACCTAACCTAACCTAACCTAACCTAACCTAACCTAACCTAACCTAACCTAACCTAACCTAACCTAACCTAACCTAACCTAACCTAACCTAACCTAACCTAACCTAACCTAACCTAACCTAACCTAACCTAACCTAACCTAACCTAACCTAACCTAACCTAACCTAACCTAACCTAACCTAACCTAACCTAACCTAACCTAACCTAACCTAACCTAACCTAACCTAACCTAACCTAACCTAACCTAACCTAACCTAACCTAACCTAACCTAACCTAACCTAACCTAACCTAACCTAACCTAACCTAACCTAACCTAACCTAACCTAACCTAACCTAACCTAACCTAACCTAACCTAACCTAACCTAACCTAACCTAACCTAACCTAACCTAACCTAACCTAACCTAACCTAACCTAACCTAACCTAACCTAACCTAACCTAACCTAACCTAACCTAACCTAACCTAACCTAACCTAACCTAACCTAACCTAACCTAACCTAACCTAACCTAACCTAACCTAACCTAACCTAACCTAACCTAACCTAACCTAACCTAACCTAACCTAACCTAACCTAACCTAACCTAACCTAACCTAACCTAACCTAACCTAACCTAACCTAACCTAACCTAACCTAACCTAACCTAACCTAACCTAACCTAACCTAACCTAACCTAACCTAACCTAACCTAACCTAACCTAACCTAACCTAACCTAACCTAACCTAACCTAACCTAACCTAACCTAACCTAACCTAACCTAACCTAACCTAACCTAACCTAACCTAACCTAACCTAACCTAACCTAACCTAACCTAACCTAACCTAACCTAACCTAACCTAACCTAACCTAACCTAACCTAACCTAACCTAACCTAACCTAACCTAACCTAACCTAACCTAACCTAACCTAACCTAACCTAACCTAACCTAACCTAACCTAACCTAACCTAACCTAACCTAACCTAACCTAACCTAACCTAACCTAACCTAACCTAACCTAACCTAACCTAACCTAACCTAACCTAACCTAACCTAACCTAACCTAACCTAACCTAACCTAACCTAACCTAACCTAACCTAACCTAACCTAACCTAACCTAACCTAACCTAACCTAACCTAACCTAACCTAACCTAACCTAACCTAACCTAACCTAACCTAACCTAACCTAACCTAACCTAACCTAACCTAACCTAACCTAACCTAACCTAACCTAACCTAACCTAACCTAACCTAACCTAACCTAACCTAACCTAACCTAACCTAACCTAACCTAACCTAACCTAACCTAACCTAACCTAACCTAACCTAACCTAACCTAACCTAACCTAACCTAACCTAACCTAACCTAACCTAACCTAACCTAACCTAACCTAACCTAACCTAACCTAACCTAACCTAACCTAACCTAACCTAACCTAACCTAACCTAACCTAACCTAACCTAACCTAACCTAACCTAACCTAACCTAACCTAACCTAACCTAACCTAACCTAACCTAACCTAACCTAACCTAACCTAACCTAACCTAACCTAACCTAACCTAACCTAACCTAACCTAACCTAACCTAACCTAACCTAACCTAACCTAACCTAACCTAACCTAACCTAACCTAACCTAACCTAACCTAACCTAACCTAACCTAACCTAACCTAACCTAACCTAACCTAACCTAACCTAACCTAACCTAACCTAACCTAACCTAACCTAACCTAACCTAACCTAACCTAACCTAACCTAACCTAACCTAACCTAACCTAACCTAACCTAACCTAACCTAACCTAACCTAACCTAACCTAACCTAACCTAACCTAACCTAACCTAACCTAACCTAACCTAACCTAACCTAACCTAACCTAACCTAACCTAACCTAACCTAACCTAACCTAACCTAACCTAACCTAACCTAACCTAACCTAACCTAACCTAACCTAACCTAACCTAACCTAACCTAACCTAACCTAACCTAACCTAACCTAACCTAACCTAACCTAACCTAACCTAACCTAACCTAACCTAACCTAACCTAACCTAACCTAACCTAACCTAACCTAACCTAACCTAACCTAACCTAACCTAACCTAACCTAACCTAACCTAACCTAACCTAACCTAACCTAACCTAACCTAACCTAACCTAACCTAACCTAACCTAACCTAACCTAACCTAACCTAACCTAACCTAACCTAACCTAACCTAACCTAACCTAACCTAACCTAACCTAACCTAACCTAACCTAACCTAACCTAACCTAACCTAACCTAACCTAACCTAACCTAACCTAACCTAACCTAACCTAACCTAACCTAACCTAACCTAACCTAACCTAACCTAACCTAACCTAACCTAACCTAACCTAACCTAACCTAACCTAACCTAACCTAACCTAACCTAACCTAACCTAACCTAACCTAACCTAACCTAACCTAACCTAACCTAACCTAACCTAACCTAACCTAACCTAACCTAACCTAACCTAACCTAACCTAACCTAACCTAACCTAACCTAACCTAACCTAACCTAACCTAACCTAACCTAACCTAACCTAACCTAACCTAACCTAACCTAACCTAACCTAACCTAACCTAACCTAACCTAACCTAACCTAACCTAACCTAACCTAACCTAACCTAACCTAACCTAACCTAACCTAACCTAACCTAACCTAACCTAACCTAACCTAACCTAACCTAACCTAACCTAACCTAACCTAACCTAACCTAACCTAACCTAACCTAACCTAACCTAACCTAACCTAACCTAACCTAACCTAACCTAACCTAACCTAACCTAACCTAACCTAACCTAACCTAACCTAACCTAACCTAACCTAACCTAACCTAACCTAACCTAACCTAACCTAACCTAACCTAACCTAACCTAACCTAACCTAACCTAACCTAACCTAACCTAACCTAACCTAACCTAACCTAACCTAACCTAACCTAACCTAACCTAACCTAACCTAACCTAACCTAACCTAACCTAACCTAACCTAACCTAACCTAACCTAACCTAACCTAACCTAACCTAACCTAACCTAACCTAACCTAACCTAACCTAACCTAACCTAACCTAACCTAACCTAACCTAACCTAACCTAACCTAACCTAACCTAACCTAACCTAACCTAACCTAACCTAACCTAACCTAACCTAACCTAACCTAACCTAACCTAACCTAACCTAACCTAACCTAACCTAACCTAACCTAACCTAACCTAACCTAACCTAACCTAACCTAACCTAACCTAACCTAACCTAACCTAACCTAACCTAACCTAACCTAACCTAACCTAACCTAACCTAACCTAACCTAACCTAACCTAACCTAACCTAACCTAACCTAACCTAACCTAACCTAACCTAACCTAACCTAACCTAACCTAACCTAACCTAACCTAACCTAACCTAACCTAACCTAACCTAACCTAACCTAACCTAACCTAACCTAACCTAACCTAACCTAACCTAACCTAACCTAACCTAACCTAACCTAACCTAACCTAACCTAACCTAACCTAACCTAACCTAACCTAACCTAACCTAACCTAACCTAACCTAACCTAACCTAACCTAACCTAACCTAACCTAACCTAACCTAACCTAACCTAACCTAACCTAACCTAACCTAACCTAACCTAACCTAACCTAACCTAACCTAACCTAACCTAACCTAACCTAACCTAACCTAACCTAACCTAACCTAACCTAACCTAACCTAACCTAACCTAACCTAACCTAACCTAACCTAACCTAACCTAACCTAACCTAACCTAACCTAACCTAACCTAACCTAACCTAACCTAACCTAACCTAACCTAACCTAACCTAACCTAACCTAACCTAACCTAACCTAACCTAACCTAACCTAACCTAACCTAACCTAACCTAACCTAACCTAACCTAACCTAACCTAACCTAACCTAACCTAACCTAACCTAACCTAACCTAACCTAACCTAACCTAACCTAACCTAACCTAACCTAACCTAACCTAACCTAACCTAACCTAACCTAACCTAACCTAACCTAACCTAACCTAACCTAACCTAACCTAACCTAACCTAACCTAACCTAACCTAACCTAACCTAACCTAACCTAACCTAACCTAACCTAACCTAACCTAACCTAACCTAACCTAACCTAACCTAACCTAACCTAACCTAACCTAACCTAACCTAACCTAACCTAACCTAACCTAACCTAACCTAACCTAACCTAACCTAACCTAACCTAACCTAACCTAACCTAACCTAACCTAACCTAACCTAACCTAACCTAACCTAACCTAACCTAACCTAACCTAACCTAACCTAACCTAACCTAACCTAACCTAACCTAACCTAACCTAACCTAACCTAACCTAACCTAACCTAACCTAACCTAACCTAACCTAACCTAACCTAACCTAACCTAACCTAACCTAACCTAACCTAACCTAACCTAACCTAACCTAACCTAACCTAACCTAACCTAACCTAACCTAACCTAACCTAACCTAACCTAACCTAACCTAACCTAACCTAACCTAACCTAACCTAACCTAACCTAACCTAACCTAACCTAACCTAACCTAACCTAACCTAACCTAACCTAACCTAACCTAACCTAACCTAACCTAACCTAACCTAACCTAACCTAACCTAACCTAACCTAACCTAACCTAACCTAACCTAACCTAACCTAACCTAACCTAACCTAACCTAACCTAACCTAACCTAACCTAACCTAACCTAACCTAACCTAACCTAACCTAACCTAACCTAACCTAACCTAACCTAACCTAACCTAACCTAACCTAACCTAACCTAACCTAACCTAACCTAACCTAACCTAACCTAACCTAACCTAACCTAACCTAACCTAACCTAACCTAACCTAACCTAACCTAACCTAACCTAACCTAACCTAACCTAACCTAACCTAACCTAACCTAACCTAACCTAACCTAACCTAACCTAACCTAACCTAACCTAACCTAACCTAACCTAACCTAACCTAACCTAACCTAACCTAACCTAACCTAACCTAACCTAACCTAACCTAACCTAACCTAACCTAACCTAACCTAACCTAACCTAACCTAACCTAACCTAACCTAACCTAACCTAACCTAACCTAACCTAACCTAACCTAACCTAACCTAACCTAACCTAACCTAACCTAACCTAACCTAACCTAACCTAACCTAACCTAACCTAACCTAACCTAACCTAACCTAACCTAACCTAACCTAACCTAACCTAACCTAACCTAACCTAACCTAACCTAACCTAACCTAACCTAACCTAACCTAACCTAACCTAACCTAACCTAACCTAACCTAACCTAACCTAACCTAACCTAACCTAACCTAACCTAACCTAACCTAACCTAACCTAACCTAACCTAACCTAACCTAACCTAACCTAACCTAACCTAACCTAACCTAACCTAACCTAACCTAACCTAACCTAACCTAACCTAACCTAACCTAACCTAACCTAACCTAACCTAACCTAACCTAACCTAACCTAACCTAACCTAACCTAACCTAACCTAACCTAACCTAACCTAACCTAACCTAACCTAACCTAACCTAACCTAACCTAACCTAACCTAACCTAACCTAACCTAACCTAACCTAACCTAACCTAACCTAACCTAACCTAACCTAACCTAACCTAACCTAACCTAACCTAACCTAACCTAACCTAACCTAACCTAACCTAACCTAACCTAACCTAACCTAACCTAACCTAACCTAACCTAACCTAACCTAACCTAACCTAACCTAACCTAACCTAACCTAACCTAACCTAACCTAACCTAACCTAACCTAACCTAACCTAACCTAACCTAACCTAACCTAACCTAACCTAACCTAACCTAACCTAACCTAACCTAACCTAACCTAACCTAACCTAACCTAACCTAACCTAACCTAACCTAACCTAACCTAACCTAACCTAACCTAACCTAACCTAACCTAACCTAACCTAACCTAACCTAACCTAACCTAACCTAACCTAACCTAACCTAACCTAACCTAACCTAACCTAACCTAACCTAACCTAACCTAACCTAACCTAACCTAACCTAACCTAACCTAACCTAACCTAACCTAACCTAACCTAACCTAACCTAACCTAACCTAACCTAACCTAACCTAACCTAACCTAACCTAACCTAACCTAACCTAACCTAACCTAACCTAACCTAACCTAACCTAACCTAACCTAACCTAACCTAACCTAACCTAACCTAACCTAACCTAACCTAACCTAACCTAACCTAACCTAACCTAACCTAACCTAACCTAACCTAACCTAACCTAACCTAACCTAACCTAACCTAACCTAACCTAACCTAACCTAACCTAACCTAACCTAACCTAACCTAACCTAACCTAACCTAACCTAACCTAACCTAACCTAACCTAACCTAACCTAACCTAACCTAACCTAACCTAACCTAACCTAACCTAACCTAACCTAACCTAACCTAACCTAACCTAACCTAACCTAACCTAACCTAACCTAACCTAACCTAACCTAACCTAACCTAACCTAACCTAACCTAACCTAACCTAACCTAACCTAACCTAACCTAACCTAACCTAACCTAACCTAACCTAACCTAACCTAACCTAACCTAACCTAACCTAACCTAACCTAACCTAACCTAACCTAACCTAACCTAACCTAACCTAACCTAACCTAACCTAACCTAACCTAACCTAACCTAACCTAACCTAACCTAACCTAACCTAACCTAACCTAACCTAACCTAACCTAACCTAACCTAACCTAACCTAACCTAACCTAACCTAACCTAACCTAACCTAACCTAACCTAACCTAACCTAACCTAACCTAACCTAACCTAACCTAACCTAACCTAACCTAACCTAACCTAACCTAACCTAACCTAACCTAACCTAACCTAACCTAACCTAACCTAACCTAACCTAACCTAACCTAACCTAACCTAACCTAACCTAACCTAACCTAACCTAACCTAACCTAACCTAACCTAACCTAACCTAACCTAACCTAACCTAACCTAACCTAACCTAACCTAACCTAACCTAACCTAACCTAACCTAACCTAACCTAACCTAACCTAACCTAACCTAACCTAACCTAACCTAACCTAACCTAACCTAACCTAACCTAACCTAACCTAACCTAACCTAACCTAACCTAACCTAACCTAACCTAACCTAACCTAACCTAACCTAACCTAACCTAACCTAACCTAACCTAACCTAACCTAACCTAACCTAACCTAACCTAACCTAACCTAACCTAACCTAACCTAACCTAACCTAACCTAACCTAACCTAACCTAACCTAACCTAACCTAACCTAACCTAACCTAACCTAACCTAACCTAACCTAACCTAACCTAACCTAACCTAACCTAACCTAACCTAACCTAACCTAACCTAACCTAACCTAACCTAACCTAACCTAACCTAACCTAACCTAACCTAACCTAACCTAACCTAACCTAACCTAACCTAACCTAACCTAACCTAACCTAACCTAACCTAACCTAACCTAACCTAACCTAACCTAACCTAACCTAACCTAACCTAACCTAACCTAACCTAACCTAACCTAACCTAACCTAACCTAACCTAACCTAACCTAACCTAACCTAACCTAACCTAACCTAACCTAACCTAACCTAACCTAACCTAACCTAACCTAACCTAACCTAACCTAACCTAACCTAACCTAACCTAACCTAACCTAACCTAACCTAACCTAACCTAACCTAACCTAACCTAACCTAACCTAACCTAACCTAACCTAACCTAACCTAACCTAACCTAACCTAACCTAACCTAACCTAACCTAACCTAACCTAACCTAACCTAACCTAACCTAACCTAACCTAACCTAACCTAACCTAACCTAACCTAACCTAACCTAACCTAACCTAACCTAACCTAACCTAACCTAACCTAACCTAACCTAACCTAACCTAACCTAACCTAACCTAACCTAACCTAACCTAACCTAACCTAACCTAACCTAACCTAACCTAACCTAACCTAACCTAACCTAACCTAACCTAACCTAACCTAACCTAACCTAACCTAACCTAACCTAACCTAACCTAACCTAACCTAACCTAACCTAACCTAACCTAACCTAACCTAACCTAACCTAACCTAACCTAACCTAACCTAACCTAACCTAACCTAACCTAACCTAACCTAACCTAACCTAACCTAACCTAACCTAACCTAACCTAACCTAACCTAACCTAACCTAACCTAACCTAACCTAACCTAACCTAACCTAACCTAACCTAACCTAACCTAACCTAACCTAACCTAACCTAACCTAACCTAACCTAACCTAACCTAACCTAACCTAACCTAACCTAACCTAACCTAACCTAACCTAACCTAACCTAACCTAACCTAACCTAACCTAACCTAACCTAACCTAACCTAACCTAACCTAACCTAACCTAACCTAACCTAACCTAACCTAACCTAACCTAACCTAACCTAACCTAACCTAACCTAACCTAACCTAACCTAACCTAACCTAACCTAACCTAACCTAACCTAACCTAACCTAACCTAACCTAACCTAACCTAACCTAACCTAACCTAACCTAACCTAACCTAACCTAACCTAACCTAACCTAACCTAACCTAACCTAACCTAACCTAACCTAACCTAACCTAACCTAACCTAACCTAACCTAACCTAACCTAACCTAACCTAACCTAACCTAACCTAACCTAACCTAACCTAACCTAACCTAACCTAACCTAACCTAACCTAACCTAACCTAACCTAACCTAACCTAACCTAACCTAACCTAACCTAACCTAACCTAACCTAACCTAACCTAACCTAACCTAACCTAACCTAACCTAACCTAACCTAACCTAACCTAACCTAACCTAACCTAACCTAACCTAACCTAACCTAACCTAACCTAACCTAACCTAACCTAACCTAACCTAACCTAACCTAACCTAACCTAACCTAACCTAACCTAACCTAACCTAACCTAACCTAACCTAACCTAACCTAACCTAACCTAACCTAACCTAACCTAACCTAACCTAACCTAACCTAACCTAACCTAACCTAACCTAACCTAACCTAACCTAACCTAACCTAACCTAACCTAACCTAACCTAACCTAACCTAACCTAACCTAACCTAACCTAACCTAACCTAACCTAACCTAACCTAACCTAACCTAACCTAACCTAACCTAACCTAACCTAACCTAACCTAACCTAACCTAACCTAACCTAACCTAACCTAACCTAACCTAACCTAACCTAACCTAACCTAACCTAACCTAACCTAACCTAACCTAACCTAACCTAACCTAACCTAACCTAACCTAACCTAACCTAACCTAACCTAACCTAACCTAACCTAACCTAACCTAACCTAACCTAACCTAACCTAACCTAACCTAACCTAACCTAACCTAACCTAACCTAACCTAACCTAACCTAACCTAACCTAACCTAACCTAACCTAACCTAACCTAACCTAACCTAACCTAACCTAACCTAACCTAACCTAACCTAACCTAACCTAACCTAACCTAACCTAACCTAACCTAACCTAACCTAACCTAACCTAACCTAACCTAACCTAACCTAACCTAACCTAACCTAACCTAACCTAACCTAACCTAACCTAACCTAACCTAACCTAACCTAACCTAACCTAACCTAACCTAACCTAACCTAACCTAACCTAACCTAACCTAACCTAACCTAACCTAACCTAACCTAACCTAACCTAACCTAACCTAACCTAACCTAACCTAACCTAACCTAACCTAACCTAACCTAACCTAACCTAACCTAACCTAACCTAACCTAACCTAACCTAACCTAACCTAACCTAACCTAACCTAACCTAACCTAACCTAACCTAACCTAACCTAACCTAACCTAACCTAACCTAACCTAACCTAACCTAACCTAACCTAACCTAACCTAACCTAACCTAACCTAACCTAACCTAACCTAACCTAACCTAACCTAACCTAACCTAACCTAACCTAACCTAACCTAACCTAACCTAACCTAACCTAACCTAACCTAACCTAACCTAACCTAACCTAACCTAACCTAACCTAACCTAACCTAACCTAACCTAACCTAACCTAACCTAACCTAACCTAACCTAACCTAACCTAACCTAACCTAACCTAACCTAACCTAACCTAACCTAACCTAACCTAACCTAACCTAACCTAACCTAACCTAACCTAACCTAACCTAACCTAACCTAACCTAACCTAACCTAACCTAACCTAACCTAACCTAACCTAACCTAACCTAACCTAACCTAACCTAACCTAACCTAACCTAACCTAACCTAACCTAACCTAACCTAACCTAACCTAACCTAACCTAACCTAACCTAACCTAACCTAACCTAACCTAACCTAACCTAACCTAACCTAACCTAACCTAACCTAACCTAACCTAACCTAACCTAACCTAACCTAACCTAACCTAACCTAACCTAACCTAACCTAACCTAACCTAACCTAACCTAACCTAACCTAACCTAACCTAACCTAACCTAACCTAACCTAACCTAACCTAACCTAACCTAACCTAACCTAACCTAACCTAACCTAACCTAACCTAACCTAACCTAACCTAACCTAACCTAACCTAACCTAACCTAACCTAACCTAACCTAACCTAACCTAACCTAACCTAACCTAACCTAACCTAACCTAACCTAACCTAACCTAACCTAACCTAACCTAACCTAACCTAACCTAACCTAACCTAACCTAACCTAACCTAACCTAACCTAACCTAACCTAACCTAACCTAACCTAACCTAACCTAACCTAACCTAACCTAACCTAACCTAACCTAACCTAACCTAACCTAACCTAACCTAACCTAACCTAACCTAACCTAACCTAACCTAACCTAACCTAACCTAACCTAACCTAACCTAACCTAACCTAACCTAACCTAACCTAACCTAACCTAACCTAACCTAACCTAACCTAACCTAACCTAACCTAACCTAACCTAACCTAACCTAACCTAACCTAACCTAACCTAACCTAACCTAACCTAACCTAACCTAACCTAACCTAACCTAACCTAACCTAACCTAACCTAACCTAACCTAACCTAACCTAACCTAACCTAACCTAACCTAACCTAACCTAACCTAACCTAACCTAACCTAACCTAACCTAACCTAACCTAACCTAACCTAACCTAACCTAACCTAACCTAACCTAACCTAACCTAACCTAACCTAACCTAACCTAACCTAACCTAACCTAACCTAACCTAACCTAACCTAACCTAACCTAACCTAACCTAACCTAACCCGCCCTCTATGACCTAATGTCGCGAATCTATAGTAAACTTGATAACAAGAAAATTGTAGTATTGGTGTCATTGGACATAGAGGGGGCCTTCGACAGCGTCTGGTGGCCTATGGTCAGAGTCAGACTGGCGGAGGCTCGATGCCCGGTGAATCTGAGGCGAGTCTTTGACAGCTACCTCGCCGACAGGACGGTTAACGTCAGATACTGCGGCGAGGTTCATAATGCTGAGCCAAGCAGGGGCTGCATCCAAGGGTCAATAGCCGGACCCTTGCTTTGGAACCTGACGCTCGACCCGTTGCTGCGGAGCCTGGACGGTAGAGGCGTCTACTGCCAGGCTTTCGCGGACGACGTGGTCCTCGTCTTTGATGGAGACAGAGCACTCCAGATAGAGCAGAATGCCAATGCCACTCTCGCGCATGTTCTGGAGTGGGGTGTCAAAAATAAGCTGAGGTTCGCACCAGGCAAAACAAATGCCATGGTGCTAACCAGGAAGCTTAAGTTTGACACGCCACGCCTTACCATGGGCGGGATTGACATTGCCATGACGGACAGAATCAAATTGCTGGGACTTACCATAGACAGGGGTCTCACCTTCAAGGACCACGTGAAAAATGTGACCAAGAAGGCCCTCGGGGTCTATAAGCAGCTCGGGAGGGCAGCTAAAGTCAGCTGGGGTCTCCATCCCGAGGTTGTTCGCTCCATTTACATCGCCGCGGTGGAGCCAATAATCACCTACTCTGCGAGTGCGTGGGCACCCGCCACTCGCAGAGTGGGGATTATGCGGATCTTGAACGCTGTGCAACGGGGTTTTGCGCAGAAAATCTGCAGAGCCTACCGAACGGTGTCCCTGAACTCAGCTTTACTACTGGCTGGGATACTCCCCCTTGACTTGCGAGTTCGCGAGGCTGCCTCACTGTACGAGGCCAAGAGGGGAGTACCGCAGCCTGGGCTAGGGGACAGGGTCATCGAGCGGGGGGTTCTTGCGATCGAGGCTCCCCACCCCGCCGAACTGGCTAACCTTGAGTTCGGAAGCCTGGTGGACGAGGACGAGCTAAACGCAAACAGCGACTACCACCTTCGCATCTTTACGGACGGCAGCAAGATTGAGGGTCGGGTTGGCGCCGCTCTATCCTTATGGAAGGGCGACACCGAAACCAGGGCCGTCAAGCTTGGCCTGCCGCCGTACTGTACCGTCTACCAGGCAGAGCTCTTGGCGCTATGTGAGGCGTCGAGGATAGCTCTCGGTCGCAGCGAAACTACCGTTGCAATTTACAGCGATTCAAGGTCCGCATTGCAGTCCGTCGCGGCGAGTAAATGTCTGCACCCTCTAGCAGCTGAAACTCGAGCGAACTTAACAAAGATCTGTAAGCAAGAAAGAATATTGAAATTCTTTTGGATTAAAGCACACGCTGGACTAGAGGGGAACGAGAGAGCGGACTGCCTCGCGAGGGAGGCCGCACTGAAATGTAAGCGTAAGCCGGCGTACGACCTGTGTCCGGTCTCATTTGTCAAGCGGTGCATCCGAATGCGCTC